>JAEUWQ010000132.1:0-17205 GCA_018524765.1 Podaxis sp. AQ799166 | reverse complement strand
TAAGACAACCCAACACTATTAAGTTCCTGATGCAGAATGCCCATCTGTTCTCCTGAGAGAACTAGAGGCTGGTTGGAGATCTTGCAGGGACTGCCTAGGGAGAGATATAACTTGTAAGGTTGCAGGCTACTCTGTAGGTTTAGCTGTTATGCCAGTTATCCTGTTGAGGCAGGTAGAGCTCTCACATGGCAAGAAGATAGAGCAGAAGACAGTCCTGCTATTCTTGTGCTACATCACCTGCAGCATGTTTGAGCAAGACAGTGCAGACAGACTGCCAGTTGTCCCTGCTGACATACTGATTGTCACCTTCAAGTTGCTGGGTATTGACTCTGTTGTTGGAAGACATCCAGCCTGTAGCAGCATTGTGAAATACCACAAGGACATCATCATCATCTGGCAGGAGATCCAAGACTTGCAAGGTGGAAGGTATCATAGATAAAGGTATATGCTGAGGCACATTGCTCGAGTGGTCGCTATCCTCATCTCAAATAAAGCCCCCACCACTTGAATTGGAGAGCTCATGATAATCGTGAATGAATCCTCCACCTTCGTTGTCATTGCACAAGAAACCACCTCCAAATTGATCATCTTGGCCATCATGTATGAAACCACCTGATTCAGGAATGAATCCCCCCGCTGGTGGTGGTTCTGATGACTTTGAAATTTTCTTAGTGACCAAAGTGAATGTAGAGTTGATTTTCTTTTGGGTCACTCAAGGTAAGGTGAAGAACAATGTGTCGGACAACATGGTTGTTCGTAGAGGCCAGACCTTTGTTTGTATGTGGTTACATGATGGACACTTGAGTACTTGACTCATCTCTGCCAACTTATCAACATACCTCAGACCCTCATATTTGACCTGGGATGTTTTGGCACAAGGATATGGTGCACCAACATGTACAAAAATAAAAGACCCCTGCACACAAAATGTAGTGCACATGTGAATTAGCCACTCTGTAACTAGTGTATATAGTATAAAAGATCGTATTGTCGCTTTTTGTGCACATGGAACAAGTCTTTTTTTTACACGCATGGAATAAGTCATTTCTTACTGCATGCAGAATAGGTATCTGTTGCACACAGAGTAAGTCATTTCTTACTGCACACAGAATAGGCCCTGTCTTGCAGGACTGTCAGAGGTAGTGGATTTTTTGTGTGTGCAGAATAATTGAATCTGGCATGCGGGCTCACATATCCCCACACAAATATATGTCATTGAAAACATAAACTGTTTGTTCCACATGCAAAAAAATTATTGAAAACTGCACAAGAAAACATTCAATGCTTTTCTCTTCTATGTACCCGAAAAATCCACCCAATCATTTAGCTTTAACCCACACTTTCACATATTGTTTGTATTCCTGCCTGAAATTCTTTCCATCACGAGAGCGATGATGGCCATAGAATGGGACATTCTTGTGATGAGGAGGCATCAGTGTGTGTACAGTTGTGACATTCATGTTGAACTGGTCAAAGATTCTGATGGTGGAGTGCTGTTGATGATCAGACATCGAAGAGCGATCCAGATTTCTATATGCAATACCATTAGTGACAACATTATGGATGAGTAAAAGGGTACCTGCACTACTACTCCAGCAATGGGCCCCTCAACTCCCTGAGCTCCCAAGTCCCTGACAAGTCAGCACCAAATGTTGCATAGGGCTTTGGGATATGCCTGTCTTGGTCGATTGTCACTTCCTTCCTCATGATTCCATCCAGATACAACACGATATGAGTCTGATTTTTGAGGAATTTCAATGGAAACATAGTTGTTATGGTCCAGTGAGTGGTCAAGGACAAGTGAGGCAGCAAGGACCCGATCCAGACATTTATTGATCACATCGAAAGCCAAATAGGTACATGCAACACTCACCAGACAATGCAACCACCTATGTATACCACCACAATGGGTCACCTAGCTAGGTGTAATAAGCCCCCTCCATGTCCCAGCAAGGTGCCAAAAATCAATACACTTATGAGTTTTAATTGGATGCCTGCATCAACAGGTATCTCCCACCCATTCCTCATTACATGGTGTAGCCAGATGACTTGAACAGAGGTAGTAGATCCATCCCATGTCATCCTATAGGGATCTGAAAACATTTTCTGTTGAAAGGCATTGTCTGGGTCAACGTACCCCTTTGTGCAGGTATGTTGTTATGTTTATAGCTATGACCTATCTCCTGCTGTTTGTGTGATGGTCCAATGTCTCAATTACCTATGACCTACACCTGCTGATCATACAGCGATCCAATAGCTCGAGGTATTGTCATAGCCATCCTAATTAGGTATGTAGTTAACCATAAATGGTTTGATCAGTGATGACAAATACAAGTGCCATAAATGAGGTGAGGATTGGGTTGAGGTTTATGCCAGTTACAGCTGTATCTGCATCTCACCAAATCTTCAAGTCCTTGCACAAACTCCTTGGATACCAACAGATGGAACTCAAGAGTTGGTCCAAGCCTGGTTCCAAGCTCTTCGAAATATTCAACCTCTAAGATCAATGATGATGAGCCATATAGTTTGAATACTTTGATTACTGAATCTATGATGTGCTTCCGAGATATTCTAACCTTCTGTTGTCACAGCTGCCCAAGGAACCGAAACTGGTCATCATGGCAAGACCTGGGAAGAGTACATCAACTCCATATCATATTTAAAGGTGAAAAAAAAACATCATAGACATGTGTTCAAGATTTGTTTGTAAGTATTAACAGCAAACATATCCTATGTGACCAGTGTGCTTCAAGGACATCCCAATGTGATGGTGGAAGTTGTTGAGTGTTGGAAAAGCTGCAATTATATGTGTAAACAACAGGTAGCAAACACATTCAGAAGGCGAATGAGAGGGTCTGCACCAGTTCAACATTTGATATTTTGTCAAGGACAGCCAATGTCATCCTCCAAGAACTTCCTTGACAAATCTTCCAGTGTTTTCATCACCTTCCTGCCATCTTTGAAACCACAGACCCTGTCATGCCACTTTGTCGCATTCATGGGAGAGTGGAGCTTGGCATCAGAGCTTTCATTCAAGATCATGTCATTGTGCCTTTTCCACTCATATTCATTGCAGGGTGTCCATTGGCTGAAGTCTTCACCACTGCCTTCAAATGTCCATATCAGTGGATACCATGACATTATGGCAATCTCCTTGCCCATGCCTGCCCAATATACATGTTAGGATATCACTCTTTGTATATCTTGTATCACTTACCTGTGAATGTTCTGTATACTCCACACAGTACCTCCAGCTCCTCATTTGTCAAATTATCGTCAATGTACTCAATTCTGTTGTTATCCTGCACTGTAAAGATTTCATTTGTGTTGTCACAAATTCCCCAGGGACCTCAGACACCCTCCGCAAGGCTGAGATATTGGGAAGCAATGCGCCATGCATATCCTCCTCTCAACAGAGCGGCACAAGAATGTTGAAGGGAAAAGATTGACTGACATTGTCTCTCATAAAATTCATAGTCCTTCTTGTCAAAAACGTGACCAGAGAGCCTCATAGGGACCACTGTCGCAGCAGGCTTCTCTGGTGGCACTATGTGGAGAGTGTCATGATGTTGAACAGTGTGGAAACAAATGCCATTCTGCACGAGGTCCCAAGCCAATTCCTCCTCAGACATTCCTTCAGGAAGATGACAAACATACAATGCAGTCACCACGGACAGGACTGCCAACCTCCATGGAACAGTGCTTAGGTTCTCAAAGTCAAACATATAGAGTTTTTCTGCCTCATTCTTGACAATCCTGATTGAACTGAGATGCGTGGAATAACACAGTGTGCATCTGTTGTCCAGGGAGAGGTCCCACAAGTCTGACTCAGGCTTCTTGTCTGACCTTCCCATGAATGACCTGAGGAAGAACATGCACTGCTGGCCAATGGGTGTCTTGAAGAATGTGTTTGATGATTTGATGCCATGCATTCCAAGGGCTGAAAGCAAGGATTTGAAGTCTGACTCAGAGGTGGGTTTAGTGAAGGACAACGGTAATGGAACAGGGGGGACAAAACTGAAGTGCTGCGAAAGTATCTGCAGCGCTTCAAATTGCACTTGTTCCCCATTAGAGTCTTCGCACTGTTGAGCAGGGGCAAATGGGAGCATAACCTGACTGGTTGTGGTATTGGGGTGCAGTTCCACTTCTGCTTAAATTGCAGTAAGTTTGGCTACCATTCGAGGGGGCCTGATGTTTGTGTACTCACCTGCATTCAATTCTGTTCTGATTTCCTGTGGCAGTGGGACATCAGTCTCGACTTCAGGACATGGCTGTGGCTCAGTATCCACCTTTTCTGCAGTCTGGGTAGCTGGCTCCGATAACTCGATGTATTCGATCTCAGAGTCAGAGTCATCATTGTCTGGACCGAATTCGAAGCAACAATCCCACTCATTGTAGTAGGGATTGTAGTGTCTCTGATGTCTGCTGTACTCATTCAGAGTGTCTAGCCTTTCATCTTTGAGCACTGCCCGTTGCACGAACTCGCCACTGATAGTCCATTCCCATATGTAGACAGGGGTGCTCACTGAAGGTGGATTCCTCTTCCTTTCCTCTCTTCTTTGCTGTTCAACTGGCGCCTCCCATGCATGTCTATGCTTGTGTGCTCACTTCCACTTTTCAAAGAAAGGCTCCCAAACAGAATGCCCAGAAACTTGTCAGAATGGTGGCTAAGGTGGTTGATGTTGAAACAAAACAGCTTTGTTTCGGCCTTGTGGGTAAAAGTCAGCAATATCATGGTGGCATCATCATGAGTAAACACACACAAAACATGAGCAGACAGTCCTTGATCCAACATGCCGGATCTGGGTGTCTGGCCCAGTCTGATGTCTGCAGCTGCGATGAGTACACAGGAGGCTGAGTTTGGGGAAGGGGTTCCATTTACTGCCAGCCCTATGAGCAATGTTCTCTATTATAGCATTTTGCTACTGGCTGCATGTGCTAATACAGTTTCTGTCTTATCATGATTTGTAAGTTGTGATTATCGATTGGTGCTGTCTGCCATGTGTCTGCCACACATCCCCTATACATTAGCCAACCCCACTGTCTGCCACTGAATGCTATGTCTCTCAAGCCCCAACTTCTGCGCCTGCCCAGCAATTGTCAATTCTCAGCAACAGTCCATATGGCATTGCAGGCTCTTGATGTTGTCTACGTCAATGGCTTCTCTGTGGCATGCAGTCAGCTGGAAGTTGATAGCAGTAGGGTCCTACACCATCAACACCTCATTGTCAATGAAGCTAGGCCTTTGCTTCAGGCTCTCCTCAATTCACAAGCAAGGGAGGGTGTACCAATCTCATGGATCAAAGAATGTGCAAAGTGGTTTTTGTCCCTACTGACAGCATTGTGGAATTGAGGATCTGTACTTGATGGTGAGTGAGTGTTAACGTATTTAGCACATACCTGTCATGTACTGATATTCTGCTAGTATAGGCTTAGTAGTTCATAAAATTGAAGCAGTGACTACAGAAAGAACAGGTCAGCGAGGCCACCCAAAGAAAGTCATTGATCCCAGGGTCATTCGCAAGATGATCCTTGGTGTAGGAGCTATGTCAATCAATAGAGTTGCCTGGCTTCTTGGGGTTTCAAGTCAAACTGTCTGCTGCTCGATGACACGATATGGGATTCAGAGAAAGCCATATCTTCCAATGTCAAATACGGATCTTGACACTGTGCTTTCAGTACTCAAAGAGCAGCGACCCAACATGGGGCAACGATATGTGTTTGGATTTTTGCAGAGGAACAACATTTGCATTCAGAGGAGGCATATTGTAGAATCAATGATGCAAGTCATGGGGCTCAGAATTGCACTGTGCAAGCATATGGTGAAGAAAATTCACTGGCAACCATACCGTGTTTCATGTCCTCATGCTCTTTGGCATATCAATGGACACCATAAACTGATTAGTTGGGGTATTGTCATTCATGGTGTGGTTGATGGTTACACACAGTTGGTGAGTAATTCATAAGAGTGCTTGACTCAAGTAACTGAAAATACGTTTCTAGATCACTGGTATCAAAGCCAGCACCAATAATACATCCACAACTGTGTTGAAGATGTTCATGGAGGCAGTTGGAAGGTATGGCCTTCCTTCGAGGGTCAGAGGAGATAGAGGTGGTGAGAACAAGGAGGTTTCGATAGTGATGATCCTCTTATGAGGGTTCAATTGAGTAAGTTTCATCTGGGGGTTGTCCACTCACAACACCCACATTGAGCGACTCTGGGTCAAAGTTGGGACTCAATTTGCACGAGAATGGAAAGCCTTCTTCCTGCGGCTTGAGCGACTCCATTTTCTTGACCAAACAGATGCAGCCCACCTCTGGCTCCTCCACCACCTCTTCCTGGATTCTATAAACCATGATTGTGCTGAGTTCCAAGGGAATTGGAACCATCATCCCATATGAGGGGAAGGTCACAACATGTCACCTGTGGTATGTATCATATTACTTATCCCACCTGAAGGTAATTGACATATCACCAGCAACTAGAAGCTGAAGGCCAATTATTACATGGGTTCTATGGAGATGAATGTGAAGGCCTTCCAGTTGACCTCATTAAGCAATACTATGGTGTTGAAAGCCATACATTGAAGCATAATCCCTGTCAGGGAGGTGCTGGGTCTTTACAAGATGAAGAAATTGGGGTTGACGCAGCAATTGAACAGGTTGAGTCCAATGCATATCCTGAGGCCATTCCTGTCCCACAAAGGAACTGCCCATTCAATGAAGCTGAGATGATTGCATTCCAATGTCAGCTGGCAGAATTCCAGCAGTCTGGATATGTGCCAGCAGGATACACTGTACAACCCAATGAATGGGATGGTGCATACCCATCTTATGAAGATATTCAAGTCAGGAGACGGGGAACTGCCCTGCATATTGGTCTTTCCCTTTCTGTCTGGTTGCCACGTGTGGAGGATTGGTCACATGGACTCTATCTGCTGGAGAGTATCCTTAGTTTACGAACTTGAGCATCTGCTAGAGTATCCTTAGTCCATGAACTTGTACAGTATATATTCCTCGATTGCAGTAGCTCTCATAACCTAGTTTTTTTTTCCCCCTTCCCTCTTTTCTCTACTCATGCCCAGTCAATCATTTGACATTACTCATCTTATCATGCCACCTCGCACCCCCACCAAGCCAGCAGAGACCTTGACTATCTCTGAGAATGCTGATGTCTCAGACATTGAGACAGTAAGTACAGAGCATCAACTCCTCACAGACTTGCACTCATGCCAAGCAGGTATCTGAGTTGCCTCCACATTGTCATCAGGCTTTGAAAGTGAAAACTGTGTACATCGAGCCTTCCAACATTGAGGAAGAGGTAATGTTTTATTTGTTTGCAAATTAGCTCTGACAAACCATGACAATTTGCCAGGTTGACTTTGACTTTGATGATGAATCCAACAAGTCAGCCAACTCCTCCCCTCCTCCTCTGAGTCAGATCCACACTGAGGTGCACTGAAGAGCTCAACAGATCCTTGATGCACTTGGGTCATGTTCCTTCAATGCACATTCTGTTACAACAGGTGACAACCTGGAACGTGCTCAGAAGGAAACCAATGCTGGTTTGAAGTGCTATGGAAAGCAACCTGGAAAGAGGGCTGCATTGTTGTCAAAGCCCAAGCCCAAGTCAAAGTCAAAGTCAAAGCTGGCTGTGAATCACCCGATTGCCCCCTTACCCTCAAGGTCAAGAAATGTTTCAAGGGCCTCTCAGGCAGAAAATCCAGAGCACCACATCGGGGCAATTGTTCTACTTCCATATGGCATTGATTGGGTAAGTATATACCATCACTATTCCTTCTACTTTCTGATGCATTTCTGTTCAGACTGCCAATGATAACACGTTTTTGTACCCAGACAGAAAGGAATATGTCCTGCAAGATTACAATGATCCAAGGTCCCTTCTCAATCAGCTCAAGAGCACTCGGAGCTGGAGTGAGGAGTTGTTTATTGACCACCTTGTTGATTGCAAGTTGGCTGTTAGAGATGGTCCTCCAGACAACATGGACCTCGTCATCAACAAGTCCTGGTCAAATGCAGAGTTGACCAAGAGGTTTGCTCAACTGTTTCCTGACGTGTTCACATGGTATGAACAGCACATTGATCTTCATATCAATACCACCAAGCCATCCAACAACAGGTTATTCCAGGGTTGCCCATGGTGTCTTATTGGCAAGGTTGGACATGGGAAATTCTGGGTCCTTCATTTCAAGGACATGGATATGCCAACTGGTGACCATATAATCCAATATGCACTGAAGGGGAAAATGGGTGAAAGAAAGCAAAAACTGTTCCTGAGTAAGTATTTGAATAATATTGATGGGTCGTTACTGATTGTCATCCTTCAAGCACTTGCTGTACAGATCCCTAAGCCCCTTGTCCTCCAGTGGAAGGGTATTGATATACTTGAGAAATTCCCATTGCTTGATGATGATGAATATTCTGATGACTCCAATAAAGCTGATACCTTGCCAGTGGGACCAAATGCCTGCACAGGTACTAAACGGGAGATAATTGAGCTAAGCTCCAATCCAGAGGATGAAGGTAAGCTGTTTTCTTACTCTTTATCTCCACCCTAGTAATATCAGTATTCAGGCAAAACCTCTGCTGATCATACATCAACATCAAATGAGAAAGAGCCAATCAGTCCTCCTCACAAGCAGCTGAAAGTCATAAAGGGTAAGTACTTTTCTTTAGCTCAACTTTATTATAAGCTAATGACCATTCTACTTTCCAATTTGTGGCAGGATTGGGTAATATCACACCTGCCACTGCTCCATCAACTCCCACATGTAGCACCCGTACTATGGCTCCTCTCTGTGCAACTGGCAGAGACTTATCAGAGTTGTTCTCATCATCACTGATCATCCAGGATGCACCTGCAAGCCCCACATTCCTAACTACCACTACCCAATGGCCCTTGGTTGATGATGATATCAATTTCTTGGCTTGATTGACCATATCCACAGCATATACCCCATTCTCTTACTCTCTCCTTTAATCATGCTACCTTACTCTTCAGATCTTGTAATGTCCCTGTTGTTACACATACTACCCATAATACAGTCATTTGTGCCCCCAACCCATTTTCACATACCATCAACTCACTGGAGTTTGGATATGACCCCAAGTCACATCAATTTTGTGCAGGCAAACAAGTTACATCAATTTTGTGCAGGCAAACAAGTTACATCAATTTTACGCATGCAAACAAGTTACATCAGTTTTGTGCACGCAAAACAAGTTACACCAATTTCATGCACGCAAACAAGTCACATCAATTTTGTGCATGCAAACAAGTCACATCAATTTCATGCGGGGTTACATCAGTTTTGCACGCGCAAACAAGTTACATCAATTTCGCATGTGCAAACAAGTCATTTGCTTTGAAACTAGAGTGTTCTATGCTACATTACGGTATGGTTAGAGTAGATAAACTTCGCGCACAGCTACATCTTGCACGCGGGGGTCTTTGAATTTTGTCAACATTGGTGCACCATACAAGGAGGTCATACTTACCTCCAAAATGTCGAATGACCGAGAAATGGTTCAGCAATTAAACCACTTATTCATTGGAAGCACAACCTGGGATTAGATCAACTCCTAATTCTATGGCCCAGTGTCATCGGGCATAACCTTCCAAATCCGCGTCACACCATCATCCCCTGTCGTAGCAAAGACGTCCTTCATGCCTTTTCTCGGACACCAGGAGACAGTATTGACATCGTAAACACCATGCGCTGATGGCAACACCGCGATTAGCCTGTGCTCAGGTGGAGCATTCTTTGAGGAATTCCCTTCCATTTCAGTGGGTTCCTTCACCAAGTCAGAGCTCGCCACTATGCACATAATGCAATGACCTACTGCCAGTTCCCAAACTTTAACAGACCCATCACCCCCTGCTGATGCTAGCCAACCCAAACTACCTTTCCCATCCTTGGGTTTGCCGATACTCCAACTGACGGAGTAGACTGCTCTGTCGTGCATGCTGATAGCCAGTACGCTCTCCCACTTGTACTTTTCTATGTGTTTCCAAACACGTACAGTCTTGTCGTCTGAAGCAGAGGCGAGATAATTGCCATTTGGTGACCAAGCCAGGGACCAAACGGTTGACGTGTGACCTGTGAGAGTTGCGAAGCAATACCAGTCCTCTGTAGGATCGTCGATGTAGAGTTTTATGGTATCATCGTAGGAGCCAGATGCAAGAATCTACGCTGGTAGAGGCAAGGGGTGAGTGTTGGGGGAAGGTTGTCACGGATGAAGTGAATTGACCTCTTCAGATGGATGCCAGGTGACGCACTTGACATCCTGTGTATGCTCCATGAGGACACCCAGACATTCGAAATCGGCATCGGGGTGGACTAGGTCAGAGTGAGATGCGTTTCCATGTCTCAAAAGATCGGAACTCACCCTCCCAAACCCAAACGGTCTTATCCCGACTACAGCTAGTGAGTAGAGTGCCAGTTCGCAAGTACGCCATGCCTTTGCATTCAGTCTCGTGTCCTTCAAGAATCGTCATACACTCCCACTCTCTGGCGCTGAGCTCGTCTTCTCCGACATCCTCCTGCTCCCAGATGCCAATGTTTGAATCAAATGAGCCAGTTGCAAGGGTTTTTCCTGACGGAGACCAAGCCAATGATCTGACAGTTTTGGTATGGCCAGTTGGGATTGTGGTAACATGGTTGAATTTGAGTGCGCTGTCTGAGCCAGAAGAGTAGGAGTACAAGCGAACCGATTTGTCTGTGAGCAAGAAGATAGGATTGGACGAGTAGGGTTCCATGCGACTGCCCAAGCACGGTCATTGTGGCCTGGTAGCTCTGCAACAGCAACAACTCTGTACATGGTCGATCAGAGGTAAGTCACTCATCGACCAGACATTTTAAAGTCCCACATGACTCAACGTCATTTGCTATTCAATCTTGGTCCTGCCATACCACTCCAGAGTCCACTTGAAACAAAGCTTCAGAGTATTGTGATGGGTGGCAGCGGTTTCCGAGTTTCTCAATGCAATATTGTCATTCTGCACCCACAATGCCAGCCGTGTGTGAGACTGCTGCTATATCTGTCTAACTTTCCCCACTCTCCTATTTTTAAAACCGTCCTGCCCACCGGTGCCCCCTTGCCATTGCTCCACAACACAAATTCACGCCGTATGCCCCAGAGCCTTCCTATCACCATGGTGGGAAGGATGGCTTCATGTGCCCTATCAGCATTTGAGTCAGAGCTCCCCCTTGCCCCTTTCCTCTGCCTACACAAGCTGTTTGAGCATTGAAAATGGCCATACTTGGGTGGATTAAATGAGCCATCGAATCGCACCCTCTACTCGCAGCATCAGTGTGCGCCGCATTGTGTTTCTATACATGTAACGAGTCCAAGAAGGCAAGTCACCGCGTTCTTGATTCCCAACGAGCATCCCACAGCTGGTCTCAGCCACGGGGGCTTTTGACATGATGTCGAGGAAACAAAGAGAATACCTGAGGCCATAAGTAGTCATCGATGAGGTGATAAATATAGCAGGCGGAAGTAGACATAAGTACATTACACTCACTTCCGCCACGTGGTTCGAGCATGGCAGCTAACTTATGAATACTTGCTGCCATTGATTCGAGTTCTCATCTTCGCTATGATTTTGTCCCTCAAGAAATGGTTCACAAACGTCCTTGTAAACCCCAAAACAATTACACATGGCCTTAAGAATACCCCTATGCTCTCCAGGCGCCTCCTAGAGGCTACATGCCTTGGGCATAGGCAATATGCATTGAACACTTTCCTCGCTTTGAACTCCCTGAGGAGGCGGTGCACCACTGCCTCTCCCGCAAACCTTCGTGCGATACAGGTCCGACAGATATCCTATTCCTCAATACCTCGCTTTATTGCACGTGCATTCAGAGCGCCAATAGCTGGAGCAACTGTTGGTGCTAGTGGTCTTGGCTATGCAAATTATAAATTTGAAGGTGTGTGTTTCTCATCGTTTTCTATGCCAATATTTAGTTTAAAACAGAGGTCAGAAAGACTACTGATCAATGGATAAACACTGTACAAGAAACCACTCAAGACATCCTCAGAACAACTTCAGATGGACTCAAATCCATCAAAGCTGCTGTCTCAGAAATTCAGCTCCCCACTCTCGAAGCTCCCCAATTCCTCAAAGACCTATTCTTCTCCAGTGAACGCGAAGGCAGCGGTAGTCAAAACAAAGGCAACAAGTAAAACAAACAGAAGGGCTGGTCACCAAAAGACGAGGCTGCTATTGCTGCTCTTGTCACTGTGACTCTGTCGTCGCCTTTGGATTCCAAGAAAGACCTCCCAGAGGAGGTGAGGAATAATGGGTTAATGCATCTGACGAAAAAGCTTATTGAGATTAGGCGAATGCTACTGAGCATAGACCAGAGTGGTGCGCTCAAGTTGCCTAGTATCGTGGTTATTGGGAGTCAGAGTTCAGGAAAGAGTTCAGTGTTGGAAGCTATCGTTGGACGTGAATTCTTGCCCAAGTGTGTACTACCTACCTCCACAGGTGTAACACCACTGATATCTTTCCAGGGGCGACAACATAGTCACTCATCGGCCCATCGAACTCACCCTTGTCCACACACCAGCCGGGAATGGCCAAGCACCTGTCAAATATGGTGAATTCCCTGGACTCGGTATGGGCAAGATAACCAACTTTGCCGACATCCAGTGCACCCTCACCAACCTCAACCTCGCCGTTCCTGCGTCTGAGTGTGTTTCCCATGACCCTATCAACCTCCACATTTACTCACCCAACGTCCCCGATCTCACACTCATCGATCTCCCCGGCTACGTCCAAATTTCTTCCCTAGATCAACCTGAGACTCTCAAAGAGAAGATAGCAGGGTTGTGTGATAAGTACATCCGCGAGCCAAATATCATCCTCACTGTCTGCACAGCTGATGTCGACTTGGCCAATTCACCTGCTCTGAGGGCGAGCCAGAAAATTGATCCGTTGGGTTTGAGGACCATTGGTGTGATTACAAAGATGGACCTCGTCCCTCCTGAACAAGGAGCACAAATTCTCAGTAGCAACAAATATCCTTTACACCTTGGCTATGTTGGCGTTGTAGCCAAGAAGAAACCTGGTGGACCATTAATGGCACTGATCACATGGCGAACTGAGGACAACTACTTCAGGCAACACCGAGATGTCTTTGGGATGTCACCACAACTTATGGTTGGCACCTATACGCTTTGGCACTGGCTCATGGAAGTCCTTGAGTCATCTATGGCATACTCACTTCATGGCATTTCCAATGCCATCCAGCTTGAGCTGGAAGGGGCTACCTACCAGTTCAAAGTGCAATATGACGACCGACGTATTACAGTGGAGTCCTACGTCACTGAAACAATGAACATGCTCAAACAGCAATTCGAAGAGTGCACGCAACAATTCTGTAGGCCTGTCATCTGTGTGAAACTCAAAGAGATGCTAGATGATAAAGTCATGGATATATTAGAACAATTGTACTGGCTCGATAAGAGGGCATCAGAGTTGGGTCAATTGGGTTCAAATCCAAAACTGAAACCTGAAGATGCTGATCCGTATTGGAAACACAAACTCGAAGCTGCCTTGAGTCTCCTCACAAAATCTGGCGTCGGGAGAGATTCGATGCTACTCGTTGCAGATGATCTTCACGCAGTTATCGATTCCATCGTGTTGTGTGAACCACTTAACCACCATCCACGAGCTGCCAAGCGTCTTGTCGAATTTGCCCACAATATTCTCCACAACTGTATCAGCATTACATCCAACCAAGTTGAAAACTGCATCAAACCTTATAAATATGACATAGAAGTCGAACCAGTGGAGTGGGAACAAGGACAGCAATGGGCAATTGAACTATTTGAGAATGAGGTAGAGGCGTGTCAGACGAAATTGAAGGAGATTACGAAGAAGGTTGGAGGGAGTAGGAGGTTGAATGAGCTGATGACTTATGTAAAGAGGTTGAAGGAGGAGCAAATGGTGTGGAAAGGCCGTCGTCTTTGTGCGTGTGAGAGAGGGGGAGAATACGGATATGACGGCCTCACTAATCAAAAGGGGGGGGGAATGGAAGAATACGCAGGACTTGAGATACTATTGAGGTCATATCCGGAAGTAAGTTACAAATGTTCCTCTCCAACTCGCTCTTTTATCCTCTTCCTAATTTAGAATATCCCATATCAATACCAAACACATCTTCTGGTGTAAGCCGTAGCTTACACTCCTCCCTTCCCTACGAAAATTGGTTTCTATCTCTCCTTTCCCAAACATCCAAGGCTTCGTTGTCCTTTAGCATCTTCCCAGGTAACCACTTGTCGTCTGAGGCATCAAATCCTTTCCACTGTACGAGGTATTTTTTCCCTCTCCCTTGTGTTCTTTCGTCAATTATCTTCTCAATTACATGTTCCCATTCTCTGTCTGTGGTAAGGATGGGGCCTGGTCTTTCTTGATGGCGTGATGGATATGAAATATCGTCATTTGGAATGAAAGGCTTGAGTTGAGATATGTGGAATGTGGGATGAATCTTTGTGGAGGGGGGTAAGGCAAGTGTATATGATGATGTTTTGGGATGTGCTTTCATGATCTCAAAAGGGCCGTCATAGTGCAGCATGAACTTCGTGACCCTTCCCAACCCTTTTTGAACATAATCTCTCCTCTGGTTTGCTGTGTTAAGCCAAACTTTGTCCCCAATCTTAAAGTGAGGATCTTCGTCTCAGTACTCATTGGCATAGTGTGTTTGTGTGATCTTGGCTGTGAGTAGGTTATCCTGTGCCTCATACATGTGTGAGCATATTGACTGTATCAGTTCACATGCCGCTTTCAGTGCATTGTCCATGGATTTATGTGGTACAGTTGGTGGTGAAGGAATGACGCACGGAGACGATCCAGTCTTTAGCTGGAATCCAGAGAGGTTGGTAGAGGCATTGACAGAGTTCATTAAGCAGAACTGGACACAGGGAAGTGCCTTGACCCAGCCTTTCTGGTTATGATCCACAAAGAAACATAAGCACTGGACAACTGTCTTGTTTGTGCATTCTGAGGCCCTGTCTGTCTGAGGGTGGTAAGCTGATGAAACCAGTTGCTTAATCCCAAGGATTTGAGTGAGTGTGGACCAGAACTTGGATGTGAATCGATGGTCACGATCAGAGATGATTTCAGAGGGGCACCCGTTGTCACAGACCCAGTGATCAAAGAACAGTTGCGCAAATTCTTCCACTGACATGGTTGTTCGACAGGGAATGAGTTTGATGTCTGCCCCCAGTTGGTCTGTGATAGTAGCAAGATAATCGAAGCCATCATCTTCTGGAAGTGGTCCTACGAAGTCAATCACCACAGATGTGAAATGTTCATCTGGTACTGCCAGGGGGTGAAGTGGTCCCATTGGTCATGATGTGCGTGATTTGTTACATTGGCATTCCACACAGGATGGTATGTAAGCCTTCTTGGGATCTGTCTTCATGTTAGGCCAGTAGAATGAGCACCAGAGGTTGGCATATGTTTTGTCAATACCGAAATGACCTAGTTGATCATGTGTGAGATAAAAAAGTTGTTCACGTAGGGAGTTATGATTGGGGATGAGAATGTGATCCTCAACAAAAAGAAGGCCATCTTTTTCTCGAAAGTAGAGGTTCGTGTTGCTTCCCACCTTGATGGCCTCCCAAACTTTGGAGACAAAAGGATCTGCGTCGTATCCTTTCTTGATCTCCTCCAGAAGAGTAGGTTCATAGGACAGTTTAAGGGCATTCACAATAACAGAAGACTGATGTGGAGGGGCCATGATTCCTTCTGTAATGATGTCCAAGGATTCCGAGAGAAAGGTGGTGGCTATCATCATGGGTTCCTCATGCAAAGGGGCAGGGTTGTCAGGTATACATGATAGTGCATCGGCTGCCATGTTAAGGATTCCAGAGACATAGTTTATCCTGTAGTCATACTGTGACATTAATTCCATCCAACATGCTTGGCATCAGGAGAGGTCTCATTGTGTGTCAAAGTTGAGAAGGGTTTTATGATCCATGTATATCTTGAAATGCATTCCAATAAGGTCAGAGCGCCACTTGCGGAGAGCTTGAATGATTGCTAGAAGTTCTTGTTCATGGGTGGGATAGTGTTTCTCTGCGCCCAAGTACTGTTGGGAGTTGAAGGCTACTGGTCTAGATTCTTTCCATGATGGTCCCCAGCTCAATACTGCCCCAGTACCCATAATGCTAGCATCGCATGTGACAAAAATCTTATTGTCCCCTGGGTTGTCATGGTCAATCATGGTGAGGCATCGACGGCTGGTCATGAGTTCCTTAATGGCATCGAAAGCAGCTTGGTGTTTGTCATTCCACTTGGGGAAGACTTTATCAGCCACCTTTGTAGTGAGGGGGTAAAGGACATGTGTGTGTTGAGCAAGGTCTGGAAGGAAATGGGCCACAAACTTGACAAGGCCTAAGAAATGACAGACTTCTGTTGCCAAACGTGGCACTGGCCAGGAAAGAATCTTAGAGACCTTTGATGGGTCTGCTTCAATGCTGTTCCAAGAGATTTGATGACCTAGGAAGATGACTTCATCACAGAATAATTGCAATTTCTTCATAGAACACAAGAGGCTGTTGGCACATAGAGTTTCAAGGACGATGTGTACATTCCGAATATGTTCCTCAAATGTCTGGGACCAGATGATAATGTCATCAAGATAAACATGACATATTTTTCCTATTAGGTGTTGCAGTGCTGAGGTTACATGTCATTGTTGTGTGGAGGGGGAGTTCCGGAGACCCATGGGCATCACTAACCACTCGTACAAGCCAAAGGGTGTGCAACATGCTGTGTATTTGACATCGTCTGGATGCATCCTTGTCTGGAAAAAGGCATTGGTCATGTCGATCTTGGCCCAAATCTTGCCTTTCGCACAATCAGTTAGGATGTCGTCGATCTGTGGTAGAGGGAAGCAGTCCGCAATTGTGAAGGCATTGAGGCATCAATAGTCTATGACCCAACGGGGAGCAGCATTTGGGTTGGCCTTGGCAATCAAGAAAGATGGAGACACAAAGGGGGAGTTTGGCAGGTGAATTCGTCCTGCTCTAAGATGTTCATCTATAAGATTCTTCCATGCTTCTCTCCATTTATGAGGGCATGAGTATTCCTGGGTGACACAAATCTTGTCTGTGGCTGTGACAATAATACAGTGATGGACATCATTGGGCAGGGTATCGACATGTGGG